>CAJQUN010000021.1:8741037-8768542 GCA_907163345.1 Haberlea rhodopensis | reverse complement strand
ACGATCGGTCGAGCTTGAAATTTTCTTCAACTACGGCTTGATCGATGATCGGTTGGGCATTTTCTCCCAAATCCGATAATTTCTTCCTTTTCGACGTGTTCGCTCGGTTAGGTCATTTTTCATCATTTTAGCTTACTTCCTCAAATTCCATACACTTAGACCTAGATTCCTGAAAACCACAAATATGTACCAAAAAGCGTAAAATCGTCAATGAATCAATACGAAATCCACTAGAAAATCAAAGCTAGATAAGTGTAAAAATGACAGTTTTCAATACCACAGATCAGTATATTTAATTTTTTTGGAGTTTTCTCAAGATCATGAAATTTGTTTGTAGTTCTTCCCCTAATTTTTACAACATTCTTTTATTTCACAAGGATGAAGAAATTTGGGGATCGACATGGGAAGAAAGAAGACGACATGGGTTTTGGAGGATGCAAGGATGAATGGATTTGGAAACTGAATATTAATGGAAGAAGAGAGAAAAATCAAAGAATAAGCGAGATTTATAATAATAAATAAGGGTATTTTGGTCATTTCGGGCATTGGGATCAAATTCAAACAAGTAAATTGAGTTTAGGAGTTTAAATTATATTTATCTTACCGAGGACCGAACATAAAGTGTAAAAAGAATTTATCCCCCCAATGCCGAAAGCAAAAGCAATTAGCTAATAAAGTAGAAAGTAGAAACCAAAGTTGAAACCGTCAACTCGTCAATAAAACAAGCTTACTAGGCTATTAATTTTGGAATGAAGTCGACAAAGAATTAATCAATAAAACCACAATTGTTTGTTCATTTACATTTGACATTAATAACTTATTATTTTTATCAATAATAATATCATAAAAGGGGAAGAAAACATAAATCAAATTTGGACCACAATTTAAAGAAATGTACGATGATAAATAGGAAAAAAAATGTTAATTTATGTTGATCGCATTAGCTTTAACTCAAAACAATATGTGACTTGCGAAACAGGTTGCCATCGGCATGAGGGCATTCATTCTGTCAAGTTCCTAATAAACTTACAGACACAACTTTGCCTCAACTCTATCTGATTCCAAATCGTTGGAGAGAATCTGGGCCGATTAGGAACACACGTCTTGGTGAATGATAACAGAAAAAACTACTCCTTTATATGACATTTTGGGACACCATCCTGGATTATATATATTAAAATCCCATAAAGTTAAACTGAGAGAGTTTAAAATAAGCAAGGAGATACGAAGCCAGTTACATTCGATGATAGCAAATCAAAAGGCGAAGCTGCTACAAATTCTAGACTGGGCATAAGAACAACGAAAATCACGACTATTGAGAATGGAAGAGAACCTTAAAAGAACAACTTTTACCTTCCATTCTTCAAAAAATGCCAAACTGTCTAGCAAGGTGTTCAAAATCTGATCGATCTCGGTAAAAGACACGTATATCACCATCAATGTTATGCGCCTTAAGAATAGCATCAGCTCCATGCATAGGAGTCGCTTTTTTAAGTAGGCCAGCAAAGTACTTCACATATTTGTCCTATAAAAGTAGATATAATATCAGTATATCGATAGATTACATTTTCCCTTCCCATGTCATTTCACTTCTAAATGCAAGATGTTACCTCGTCCAAGAATCTGAGGTCCATTGACTTCCAATCAACCTTTCAGATCAGCATAGACGTTTTCAGACAAAGGCTAGCAAGAGTCGAGCAAGGTGAACTAGTTACATACCTGGAGATCATTCAGTTTGATAGGTTCGAGATTTTTTGAAAAACTGCCCATGCTGGAACCATATGCAGAAAAAAATGTAGGAAGCCTGTAAGAGGAAATTGAACTAAAAAAAAAAAATCCCCAACATGCTGGTAAAAAACATTGCTACGTAGAAACATGAAGAGCGGCTTTTATGTTCATGATATCAATATAAGACTTGTGGTGGAGAAAGACAATGGTTCTAAAGCAAAAATGCAGCAAACCAGTGCTACAGTAACAAGCACTTCACAAAAATAAATGACAATTTATATACTTACACATAGCTTCCAAAAAAACAACAGACGAAATTAATAAGTGAACTTGAGATAAAACCAAAAATAACAGAGTAAAAATTTCATGTCAAACGTTAAACATATGCTGGGCAGACCCTTCCTTTAACAACCAAAAAAGGTGAGAACATGTTTCCCTGATAAAAACCTAGAAGATAGAAAATAAGCATCAGTCATGTAGAATTTCAGTCAAAATATCTACCAGGATGAAACATATCAATCGTAGTAAACGCTGAAAAGATCTTGGATGTGAAAAAATTAAAATCTCACACCTAAAGCTTGATATATCGTGCCATAGTCATGTCTTGTAGTCTGGAACAAGTCGAAAATAGAGACATAAGTATATTTAGATATGAGCAAAATTCTTACATGCTCCCCGAAGTTATACGTTCTGCACACTTCTGGGTGAATGACTAGACGCCTTCTATTGTTTTTTTGATCAGGCAAATAGTATTTAAATATTAAAATGTGCCAAAGGCACTAGAAAGTTACTACAAGATGTAGCGAAAACGAAATAGCTAAAAACCAAAGCTAGCCTAGAAATCTAAAGTGCAAGCAAACATAATATAGGTTCCTTTCTCCAGTCGACAAAAGAGTACAAATTTTTTTATTTCTTCTATTGCTAATCCAGAACCAGGATCTGTAAATGATTAATTTCAGTAAATCTTCCTCCTTGTTTTCTCTTCCTTGGAAAATCAAATGGTTTCGATCAAGCCATATAGTCCAAACCACTGTGCTCCATACTGTCATCCAAGCCCTCCTGCCCTTGTTTGGGCCCCATAACCTTTGTGTGTACGGTGTGACACTGACTCTAAAGACAACACTGTAGAGAATCCTAACCAACGATAACATCTATCCGTAAGTCATAAGACTCTGTGTGCCCTCTATGATTCTCTTTCGGCTGCAACCAGTCATCCCAGTAAGTGATTGTTTGGTCAAGAAAATGCATGACTGAAGTAAAAGATACCATGGAGAAAACAATCTTGAACAAGCACATGGAGATAAAACAATTTAAGATTCTGATGTCAAATATAACAACTATTAAAACAGCTGAAGGATATGCCTTTGGCCATTTAGGAGACAATTCATCCCATATTGGTCCAGAGAGCATCCATCCAAGACCAGGGAAAAAATCTGAGCGATAAAGGATATCTGCAAGAGATAGTAAAACAGATACAGAAAGGTCATTGATGTTTGACCAGATAGGCTGTTTAATATTGTCGATCAAAAAATAAAAGGAAGCTTTACAACTGCTTTAATATCCACAGATTGTAAATATATCCAAATTTGAATTGTACACACAACAAAATCTCATTTCAAACAGTTCGATAAAGAAGAATAATAATTTAGCGCAAGATAGAAATAGCAATAAATCTCATCTCAGCACAAAAAAAATATGATAAATAAATCTGTAGCATGATTGGTGAGTAGCAAAAAGAGGAGAGAGAAATCTCATCGATTCAAGAAATTCAGAAACAGAACCATGAGCAAGATATATGAAATGAATCTGTGACAGAACAAATCTGGTGATATGATCAAAGCTACATGGTGGTATAGCATACAGGAACTCCCAGAGCCTGCTTCACAAAACTTTAATGATACTCCAACCAGTCAATCATAATTTAATGTCAACAAAAAAATAACAGGCTTATCATCCATACAATAACTTTTTTAAAAAAAATCAGCAAATAGCTTTAACTAATATATGTCATATTGTGTGCACTTATCATACAATAACAACTGTAATCGACTGAAAAGTAATAAGAACAAAATAACTAATTTCGATCGATTACAGGACCTGAAAACAAACAGGGAATAAGGGAAATGGGAAAAAACAGAAGTAGTCATGTTAACGAACAAATGATTTCATTTATTATGCTGAATAACACTCAATACTACCCTGTGGTGTGGAAAATTATACAAAAGAACCAACATATCGAACCAAGTTTCTCAAGGAACAAGAATGACAAACATCATCAAAGCCCAGAAATAAAGTAATCAACAACGTTATGTAGAACAATTTCTATTAGTCAAAGGAACATACTAGTATTAACCTAGAAACATTTTTATAAAAGTTTAGCAGATCAATAGGAAAACTGAGGAACTTACAAGGATCGTGTACAAACTGCTTTTGTCCATTATCGTTCTGAAGAAGAAATTGCCATGATAGATCTACCATTGGTGCATTTCAATCAAATACTCCCAATCAGAAATTGACATAGGATGACACATTGTCATCTATAATTCATCGTCTATTGGGAGAAGAAAAACTCACTTGTCATGGTCAAGGAGAGCAGCCCCAGCCTCAAAATGGTCAAAGAAATCAAGAGCAGTTCCATATCGTCTGCAGATGATGGCGTGTTCAGCGAAAGACAGAACCAGAGGTAAAAAGGAAAAAAAAACGAAAGAAAGGAATAAAAACGAAAAGAAAACAGGAACCTTCAAGAATGATTACTTTGTTAAACTTGTGTTCATAGAACAACTTACCCAGTGCCCACTTATAATGTCCTGAATAGAAACAATACGACTATGTATGCAAGAGGATCTCTCCCCTAGGGGTGTACAAAACCGAATCGAACCGAAATTTCGGTTCCAAAATTTTAAAAACCGAAAATCGAACTCTTTATATGCACAGCAAGAAAACAATTAACTATGTGATCAAGAGAAATAAAGGAAGGAACCATAGTTATTAAAGGCGCATAGCGCACTAAAGCGCATAGGGGTCATGGGGCAATAGCGCATAGCGCGACGTGAAGCGCACGCTTTACTTTAGTAAAGCGATAGCTTATATATTTTAATACATCAAAAGTATCCATAAATTTAATCAAACTCATCAGCAACAATTAGCAGTATGCTTTAGCAATATTAATAGCTTAGCAATTTTATTTTGTTACATTCTCAAGTATTTGTCAAATTTTGATTGAATGAACTCATTGACGATTGTGATAACTAATGAACTTTATCACGTAAAAATTGAAGGAAAAGAAAATATAAAACAAGAAAGGAAGGATAATCAATCCAAAAATAAATAAATTTGAGACTAAAAAAGGAAAGGAAATAATGCAATGTAATTTTGAAGGAAAATAAACAGAGCACTTGAGCACATCAACCTGCTTATCGGTCGATGTCGACTGGAGGCTGGAAGGTTTATGCAACAATACTTTATGTAGCAATAGCCCTAAAACTCTCTAACTTAACCCTAATATTCTCTCACTTGGGCTTATTTTTATAAACCTAAATTTAAATTTAAAGCCCAACCTTAGCAATGTATTTTGATAACCTGCCGGCCACAATTTTCAAGCCTTAGCAAAGGCTCGCTATAGCGCGCGCTTGGCTAATTGAAAAAGCGCAGATAGCGCACATAGCGCGCGCTTTGCCAAAGACGAGGTGCATAGCGCTGCGAGGCGCAAGACACGTGCCTCGCTTCGCCTTGAGCTTTAGCGCGCGCTATGTGAGCTTTTAATAACTATGGAAGGAACTACATAACATACTTTCAAGATCTTGAACAAGTGCTCTCAACTGTTAGCATTCCTTATCTTGACACTTCCTTTCTTCTGAAATGTAGCATGTCAAAGATGATTACTAAATTGTTCTCAACAGTAAACACTACTTCATCCAATGATAAAAGAAATGAACTTCCTTATCAGGAGATGACAACAGAATAAAAAATGGAAAAAAATAGCAGTGAAACAGACGAGCTGCTTCATCATCCTTGACTAGGCATAAGTATAAAAGATTAAATTAAAACTGCTGAGTAATTTAGCTCTTTCCTATTACATAAGCAATTTATATCATATCATGAGATAAGTCTGTCCTACATCGTTAAGATAGGCAGTTCCTATTGTATTGATCCCAAACTTCACTAATGAATCTTTATGATGTTCCTATGCCGACTGTATCCTTTTAATCTTCCAGCTAGTGGCAAATCTATGGATTCAGCAGCAAGCTATTTGCAATGCATTTGTTTAAAACCACTCATCGGGGAAAGAAGCGTAAATGAAAAAGCACCTTTAAGAGCAAGAATTTGTCCTTGTTGCTGACTAATCTTATCAATTAACAGTCGAGTCTGTCTTGTACACTGACTCAATCTGTTATCAATATTGTACACGTTAGGTGCAGTAGTTCTCCTTATTAAATGTGGATTTCGTATGACGACATACTACAGAAAGTGGAAAGCATTTTTAAAGTGGGCAACTCAATGACAAATAAGTAAAATAATAATAAGGTTATATTAGTCATGAATTCTGTTTAGGGAAACAAAGTAAAACATGTTTCATTGTTTGGTTTAAAAGAAAATGTAAAAAATTACTTTTAGTGTTATTATTTCTAAACATACTATGATTAATTTTTTATTCATTATAGAGTAAACCTCCTTATATTTATACTGTTGGGGCCAAACAAATTTTGTTACTACCAGGAAGTTTTAACAGAAGGGCTGTCAAGTAATTATTGTATTGACTAAATTATCCAGATTAAAGCTTTAATTAATAAATGTGGAATCACAGATATTTAGGGATTGACTTAATCTATCTATTAGATTTGATTTATCATTTATTTATCTTTATTTTATCTTTATCTTTATCTTTATCTTTTAAATTAGGAGTTATCTTTTCATTTAGTAGTTGTATAAATACTCTAAACACTGAGGTGGAATAATATCAGAAAAACAAAAGTTTCTACATGGTATGAACCCAGGACTTTTCGATGACTAAATACGCTCGCATGGCTTCGGAATCCGAAAACAAATCAGCGCAAGCGATCTGAATCTCACTACCCATGCGCCGAATCACAGTCTTCAAGGCACCATGGAAAATAATTAAATCATATTACTGGACACAAGTTGAATGATCAAAACCATCTTCAGTGGTCTCAATCGGTACTGATGTACATCTGTGGCAAGGGATTAGATGATTATCTCACGGGTACCATCGCTGCTCCTAACCCAGATGACCCGAAGTATAAGCCATGGAAAATTGAAAACAACATGGTATTGTCTTGGCTTGTCAATGACAAATGAAATAGGATATTACTTTACCATAGATAGAATATTACCTTCCTTATGCATTGTAAATCTTGATTGTAAATTAATAGATATCAAAATCAATTAGGAAGATATTTAAATTGTAAATTAGGAATACATTTAGGCAGTAAATTAGAAAGATTTGAAACCTGTTTACTCTATATAATGGAATGAAACCCTGACTGAGAGGGTATTGAGTTAAAATCTTGACATGGTATCTCTGTCACAACTTTAATTTTCGCTTCTACTCCAGCGCTCAAGAATTTTTTCTTGTCTGATCGTTGTTGCGACGATATTTTCTTCCGACCGCCTATGTCACATGTTCGGCGGTGTCTCTGTGCGACTGTGTTTGTCGCGTCTCTTTGGGCTCTTGCGTCAGCAGTTTGCATCGGACTTTCTGGGTCCTTCGTGCCTGTGGGTGTTTAGCGTATGGCTGTGCGTGCGTCTCGGGTTCCTTTGTGTGATCATGTGGGTCGCGATTTCGGGCACTGTGTGCATGGCTAGGGTTTACTGTGTGCGCGATTGTTTTTCTGATTGGGCGACGGTTTCAGGTTTCCTAAGGATACTTTTTTTCCTTCTTTCATCATGTCGATTGAAAACACAATCGTTCGATATACTGTCAAGAATTACTCTACCTGGGCCTTCCAGTATTAAATAAGTATTACATATTCTTGAAGGGTAATGATTTGTCTCATCACATCGATAAGTCAACTACCCTTCTACCAATGCAAAAGAGCTCGCCACATGGGCAACGAAGGAAGCCAAAGTCATCTCTTGGCTGCTGGGAACTATTGAACCTCATCTTGTCAGCAATCTGTGGTGTTTTACTACAGCTCTCGAGATGTGGGTTTACTTGCAGCGCATCTATCATTCACAAATTCCAATTGGAATTAGAACTTAGTCACTTTACTTAAGGGAATCTGCTTATTGCCGAATTCTATTCAGGTTTTCTTAATCTTTGGAGCGAATACTCTGCTATTGTTACTGTTAATGTTCCTTATGAGGCTCTTGCGGCTCTTCAACCGATCCACGCCAAGAGTCAACGTGATCAATTCCTAATGAAACTTCGACCCGAGTTTGAACATGTTCGAGCAGGTTTATTAAACCGTGCCCCTGTTCCTACTTTGGATCTGTGTCTTGGTGATTTACTTTGTGAGGAACAATGTCTCTCCACTCAGACTAGTTTTTCCTCTATATCTCATCCTATGAATGTGGCTTACGCTGCCCATGGCAAAGGGAAAGAGTCCGTTCAGTGTTTTAGCTGCAAAGAATTCAGCCACTTTGCTCGCAATTGTCCTAAGAAAGTTTGCAATTACTACGAAAAAGGTCATTTCCTCAAGGAATGTCCGGTGAGACCTCCTAAACGTCCTCATCAAGCTTCCAAAGCTGCGGTTTCATCCTCTGCGGTTGTTGCCTCTCCGCTCCTGCCGTCACCTCTGACTCGCCGGTTCTTACCCCTGCCGTGGGTCCAGCAGATGATTTTATCTGCTTTTACTGATTTAGGCCTGCAAGTTACTAAATCCACTTTTACTACTCTTGGATTTTGATTCATGGGCCTCTAACCATCTCAGCCTCCACGATGTTTGCAAATATGATGGCTCACAAACCATTCAGATTGCTGATGGTAGTACGCTATCTATTACTGCTGTTAGTAACATGGGGTCTTCATTCAGTGATATATTTGTTTCCTGAATAAACTACCAATTACTTTCCAGTATCAATTGAGGGGGGATGTCAAGGATATTACTTTACCATAGATAGAATATTACCTTCCTCGTGCATCGTAAATTTGATTATAAAATTAGTAGATATCGCATCAAATAAGAAGATATTAAGATTGTAAATTAGGAAGATCAAATAGGAAGATATTTAGACCGTCAATTAGGAAGATATTTAGGCATTAAATTAGGAAGACTTGTTATATGTTTACTCTATATAATGAAATGAAACCTGATTGAGAGGGCATTGAGTCGAAATCTTGACAAAAATTTCCTACTCTACACCACAGCCCATGAAAATATGGGAGGCTGCCAAGGAATTCTTCTCTAGCAAGGAAAATAACTCTGAAATCTTTGAGATCGAAAACATCCTTCATGAATTCGAAAGGAGAATCTCAACGTACTCATATTAAAAAGCGCTCACACGCCATTGGCAAGGCTGGATGTGTTTGAAGAAATTAGTGAAGTGTCCAACCGATGCGAAGTGATCCTGGAAGATCACTGAAACAAAAAAGAATCTTCAATTCCTTATAGACCTTAACAAAAATCTTGATGAAGTTCGTGGACGAATTTTGGGATTGAAACCACTTCTGAATATTGCATGAAATATTCTCTGAAAATCGAAGGGAAGAAAACAGGAAGAAGTTGGAATTCTTGGTGATCAAAACACTGTCCCAAATCTGTTGAAAACTCAGCCTTAGCAGCACGAGTAGGACCTCAACATGCATGTAGTGAAAATCGGCCAAGGAAAGGGAAATTTTGGTGTTGACAAAATGCAAGAAACCCACGCACAACATAGAAAAATTGCTGGAAAATTCACGGGAAACCATCAGATTGGAAGCCTCGATCTTCATATGACAAGAGAGTCGAGGAAGTAATGCTACAATCAAAGAGGGATCTTCCTCAATCAGATTCCAATCCATTCAGCAAGGAAATGGAACTATTACAGAAATTATTCTCCCCACAGACGAATGGAGCAGCAACTGAAACATTGGCACAAAAAGGTAATTTTTTAAAGGCAATTTATTGTGAATTCCAGGAAAAACATCCCATGGATATTTGATTCGGGAGCATCAGATCACATGACCGGAGATATTCATATTTTCCACAAGTTTATCCAGGCAGCGACACATTGACAGTAAAAAATTGCTGATGGTTCCTTGTCCCAAGTGGCAGGAACAAGTTCCATAAGTATTTCTGAAAATATATCTGTCATCAGTCCTATATGTGCAAAACCTTGATTATAATCTTTTATCAGTCAGCAAATTTACTGAGGATTACAATTGTGTTTGCTAAATTCTCCTCGAATATCTGTGAATTTCAGGATTTGGACTCGGAGAGGACGATCGACGATGCTAAGATGTGCTCAGGTCTTTTTCTGTTCCAGAATGAGGATTCTCCTAGAAGTCAGATTTCGAATTCTTTTCATTCAGTTTGTAAGGACAATAGTAAAGATAATGAATTTATGTTGTGGCAGTGTCGTCTAGGTCACCTTAATTTCTTGTATCTTCAAAGATTATTTCCTTCATTATTTAAAAATAAAGGTTTTCAATTGTTTCAATGTGAAGTGTGTCAATACCCTAAGCATGCTCATAGTCCTTAGCTTACATATTCTGAGCCTTTCACAATGATTCATAGTGATGTATGTGGGCCTTCAAAAATAAAAAAATGTGACTGGAAGTCGATGGTTTGTAACGTTTGTGGATGATCACACTAGGGCCACATGGTTATTTCTTATGAAATCCAAATCTGAAGTTGGGAAGACCTTTCAAAATTCAATCTCATGATTCAAAATCAATTTTCAAACCAAAGTATTAGTGATAAAAATCGATAATGCAAGGAGTATTTTGAAATGAATTTGGGTAAGTATTTCGAAAATCAATGGATTATTCATGTGAGTTCGTGTGTAGATACACCCCAACAAAATGGGATTGCCGAGAGAAAAAATAGACATCTTCTTGAAGTTGCTAGAGCCTTGATGTTTTCAACCCATGTTCCTAAGTTTCTTTGGGGAGAAGCTGTTTCATTCACCGCTACGTACCTCATAAATAGGATGCCCTATAGAAGTTTGAACTTCAAGACTATGGCTGCTTAATTTGCCGGGTCAATCTGGACCCGGCCCAAAATCGGACCGATTAGCCCGGTTGGAACCGGTAAGATACCGGTCCGAACGGGTTCTAAGGTTCCGGAATCGGTATCTTACCGGTTGCGAACTAAACGGATCTTGTTCCGGGCTGAACCGGAACCGTTATTTTTTAAAAAAAAATTTGATTTAGATAAATATATTCGAGGTTAGTTTACCAATACAAAGGCCCATTAGCTCAATTGGTCAGAGGTGCAGAAGGGAAGGTGATGGCCGCGGTGTTCGAATCCTCCAAGCAACAATTGGCCTTGGTTTTTTTATAAAAATAATAATAATTTAAAAATCCCGGTTCCGGGACCGGACGTTTTCGGTCCGAATCGAACCGATAAGCAGCCATATTCAAGACCCCCTTGTCAACTCCCTGCTTCAGTCATTTCCAAGCTATAGGGTCATATCTCACATCCAGTTAAAAATCTTCGGATGTACATGTTTGTGCACATTCATGATCACCTCATAAATAAACTTGACCCCAAGGCAATCAAACGTATATTTGTTGGGTTTTTGTTATCAAAATATTATAATAATAAAAAAATTAACGAAATACCATGAAACGAAAACGGTATAACCAAAGTATAGTAACTCGTTACTTGAAGTAAGGGGTTCTACTTTTTTTAAAAAAAAAAATTCAGAATCAATTACTTGAAGTAACAGGTTGCACTTTGTTGTTTTTTTAAGACACTTTTTCAATATATATATATATATATATATATATATATTATTAAATAATATAATAATTATTATTATTAAATAATAATTAATATAATATAATAATAATAAAAATATATACGTATATAAATTCTATCAATACTTCAGCGTTCTCTAACCCTCCGAGCGATAGGCTGACCACTAAGGTCTACTTCCCACTTTTATTATAAATTAAATAAATAATATCAATAAAACAAATTTATAGTAAATTAAATAAATAATATCATTAGATGCTTAAAAAATAAATTAGTGTAATATCAATTTGTTCTAATGATATCCTTCTTCTTAAATTGATAAGAATGAACAATGAAAAACTAAAGAATTATTCTGGTCATCTAAATTTGGTCTGAATTATTTATTAAAGATTGCTGAAAAAAATAAATAAATTGTTTTAAAAAACTTTCAACAACTAATACAGCAACCTAAAATATAAAGTTGATATGCTAAATTAGTATATAAAATTCCAACTAGGTGTCAATTTGGGCCATGGACCACATACTAATAATTCTTTACTTTGTCATTGTTCATTCTTTAGATGGCCAGAATAATTCTTTAGTTTGTCATTGTTTATTTTTTCAATTTAATCATTTTTATCAACTTAAGAAGAAGGATATCATTAGAATAAATTGATATTATTCTAATTTATATTTTAAGCATCTAATGATATTATTTATTTAATTTATACTAAAAGTGGGAAGTAGACCTTAGTGGTCAGCCTATCGCTTGGAGGGTTTAGAGGACGCAAGAACTGCACAACCAACTAGATGCGGCGCTGGAGAGCATTTAAATTATCTTCCATGTAGATAGTTTGATACTACTTTTGAATAAGATGTGTAACATGTTATTTGATAGAATTGGATACGTATATATTTTTATTATAATTATTGTTATATTCATCTTTATTACATAATACTAATAATCATATCTATATATTATATTATATCAAACTTTGACAAAGTGTTTTAAAAAAAATACAAGTGGAACTCGTTACTTTTTCTAAAAAATAGAACACCGTTATTATACTTTAGCATATACCGTTTTCGTTTACGATATTTCGTAAATATAATATTTTTTTTTATAATATTTTGATATAAAAACACCAACAAATATGCATTTGATTGTCTTGGGGTCAAGTTTATTTATAAGGTGATCATGAATGTGCAAAAACTTGTACATCCGAAGACTTTTAACAGGATGTGAGATATGACCCTATAGCTTGGAAATAACTGAAGAATGAGTTGACAAGGGGTCCTTGAATAGGGCTGCTTATCTATTATAATATTTATAATGACGGAAAATGTACTAAGTTACCCCGTTCACACTTTTTGTCACTGAATTTGTATTTTGATTTTTTATTTCAAATTAGTTTTGTAATATCTATTATAATATTTATAACTTATTTACACATACTATTTGATTCATTATAATATTTTATTAATAATTAAATTAAAGAAGTAAATTTAATTTAATTATTTGTTTAAAACAAATTGAATTAATGTAATTAATACTAATTTGTATTATAAATAGTGCTGCCATTTCAAGTAAATGGCAGTAATTTTCTAATGAATTAATACTACTTATAGAAAATGACATTTGCTTGAAGGGGTTTAGATTAAGTAGGTCTAAAACGAAATATATGGAGTGCAAATTTAGTTGTCGTATCTTTCGGGATCCCGGTGTTGTAGAACTCAATGGTCAAGAGGTATCGATGAGCACCAAGTTTCGATACCTAGATTCTGTTATCCAAAAGGATTGAGAGATTGACAGTGACGTTAACCACAGAATTCAGGCGGGCTGGTTGAAATGGATAAACACCACCGGAGTTCTATGCGATCGTAATATCCCGCTGAAATTGAAGGGAAAGTTTTATAGAACAACCATTAGACCTGCAATGTTGTATGGGACGGAATGCTGGGCACCCAAGATTAATTACATCCAAAAGATGAGTGTGACAAAGATCTGTATTCTTCGTTGGATGTGCGGTAAGACTAGAAGAGATAAAATAAGGAACGAATATATTCGAGCTGAAGTAGGTGTAGCTTGTATAGAAGACAAGATGCAAGAAAGTCGTTTACATTGATTTAGTCACGTACGAAGTATGCCCAGCAATGCACATGTGCTCGAGTTGAGTCCCATGGATTCGACCATTTCACGAGAGCGAGAGGATGACCGAAGAAGACATTGCTCGAAGTTATACGCAAAGATTTGGAGTTCAAGAGGATTGAAGAGGATATTCTGACTGATAGAAGCGCTTGGAGAAGACTGACGCACGTGTTCGATCCGACTTGATTCTCTCTATTGTTCATGTAGCCTACCCCAATTCATTAGGAATAAAAACTTAGTTGTTGTGGTGGTTGTTGTTGACATTTGCTTGAAGGAGTTCATCTTCTCTTGCTGTGCCACCCATTTCAAGAAAAATGAGAAAGAATAGGAGAAGAATGCGACTGACCCATTTCAAGCAAATGCGATCGACCCATTTCTCTTGCTCTTGCTGTGTGATCCATTCCCCCAGCTTGTGTGACTCATTTCTCTTGCTGTGTTTAACCATGTAATTCAAAATGAATAATGAATTTGTAAAAAATGTGCACTGGATTGGTGAAATGTCGTTTTATGATTGTTTTCTGACAAGTATTAATGTTAAGCTCTATAGGTTACACCAAATCTAAATTAATTAACTTAAATTTAATTTAATTAATCGTATCAAAAAAAGTTAATAAATTAAATATATTAATAAATTTATAAATAAATATTTGATAGAATATAAGAATAGTTATAATAAAAATAAAAAGAATATTTGTTTAAAATAAAAAAAGAATATTTGTTTAAAATAATAAAAGAAATTGAAAACCTATTCAAGGGTATTTGTGTCATTTATGAATAAAATATCAATCAATACCATATATTATCAAGTACACAAACACAATATTACTATCATACTTTACTAATCATACACATCAAACACAATATAGTGTATCCATTAGTTTACTTATCATCTCATTATCCACTTTTTTATCTATCTATACTTATTTTATCACAGCAGCCAAATGCAGCCTTAGGGATTGGCTTAATCTATCTACTAGATTTGATTTATCATTTATCTTTGTAGTTTATCTTTATCTTATCTTTATCTTTTAGATTAGGAGTTATCTTTTCATTTAGTAGTTGTATAATACTCTAACATTGAGGTGGAATAATATCATAAACAAGGTTTTCTACAATAAAGCATGTCAAATCCAAGGTAACATACATTATGTAAAGAAATAGGCATACTTCAAAAGCTAGTATCTAATTAGTGTTGGAGATATGAAAAGTCATCTAAAATCTAAAATATTCCATTCTCTTCAAATTTTTGTTTTAAATAATCCATAAATACATTCATAATATAAACCATATCTTTCCCTCTTTGTATAGCAAATCAACCACAAACCACTTGTCTTTTAAAAAGGGAGCAAAAGACATGGAAAATCATTATTCCTTCTTTTCAAAGAGAAGATATTGTCCCAATTTATAGATCTATTATACTAGTCTCCTAAATTATAGATTGTATCTAATATAATCACATCTAAGGATTAAATCCTAGCCATTATTACTAAAAGTACAAATATTTGACTGAATATTTCCTACACACCCTCAAGTTTGATTATAGATGTTGATGAGACCAAGTTTGCTGATGAGAAGTAACCACATGAGAATCTTCAAAATAATAAAGTTCATCGTGAACTTCGGCCACCCAAACTTTGTAGGAAGGATCGGTGAATTTGGGGGAAGGAAGATTCCCTTTAATATAATCGAGCTTTCCGGATGCAAAAAACAATCTTCACGGATTGGGCCCATTGTAAAGAGTTTTGGCCGTTGAGTTTGTGGGTCGTTATATGAAAGGAAGAGACACATCGCCTCAGGATAGAGAAGCGATGGATTCAAATCTTTTTTGGACGCGTTCTCGCCGGAAGTGGCGGTCGAATTAGGTAATTCCGTGGAAATAGTTGGAACGAGGTTGACGAAGAGGACGACTGTCACAAGCGGCTAGGGCTCGCGTAGGAAAGACGCAAGGAGACAGCGGCGGCAACTAGGGTCGCACACGTAAAATGCAAGGAGGCAAAGATAGCTAGGGTTCGAGCAGGAAAGACGTGAGGAGGTAACGATGGTGTCTAGGGTTTGCGCAAGCACAGCTCGCGCAGGAGAGGCGCAACGGCTACTAGAGTTTGCAATTACGGTGAAAAGCTTAATTATTTGCTGGACTGATACCATGTTTTTTAGAAAGGGAGCAAAAGACATGAAAAAAAATCATAATTTTATTCATTCTATTCAATGAGAAGACACAGTAGAGTCCAAATTGATAGAAATTTATTCTACTAGTCTCCTAAATTATATATTGTGATCTAATCTAATCAAGTCTAAGAATTAAATCCGAGCCAAGAACCAAGATAGATTACATTATGAAAACACAAATATTTAACTGGATATTTCCTACACCACCCAAACATTTTATTGCTGTCAAGAGAGAAGTTTTCTTTATCCAAAATTTCAAACCTGAAAATTTATTATTTTTATGATGAATAGTTCATTCTAATTCTAGCCCATCCTGAAAACAAAACAAAAAAAAATTATGACCAAAAATGGGGAGGTTGTAAAAGAAAAATACAAATAAATATAGAAAAATCTTCAATCCAAATAAACTGTTTAAATTCCAAATAGCAGCAGTAGCTCCCCAATCAAGAATATAAGGTAAGCCAAGAACGTGTTACAGACTGAGAGAACTAGGCGTTCAATCTTAAGAGAAGGAAGCCATCAAATGAACCTCTTGAAATTCTATTTGTAATTTTCTAGAAATGTGATTGTTGACCCCAAGTGCGTTGTGTTGTTAAATCAAAACAAAGATAACGTACAGCATCAGCAAGACGATCAGCATACTCTGGTTGAGTGGTAAAAAAGACGCATCTGCCGGGGGAACTAGAGTCAATCATGCCAGCAATTACTTAAAAAATTTGCAACACTAGTCTTTGCTATTGAAAGCAAGAAACTGGCAAAAACGAAGAAGGTACAATCCTTGTTTGGACACAACAATATCTACATGAGTATCCGAATCAATAGAAAATTTTCAAACATCAGTTGATGGCAGCATAGACACAGATCAGAAAAGCCATGAGAATAAACAATCATGCTACATCCGGACTTTTCTGATCAGAAATCAAAATCAAAGTAAACTGGTTTAGCGAAGTTTAACCTGGATGTATATGAAGGGGACGCCCGCGAAGAGGAGGAGGTACCGGTAATCGCAACTCCACCTCCCATGTTTTCTTTCCTTTCGTTTTCCCCTCCGCCTCCTACGGTTTGTGTTTGGACTTCACTCCGCTGTATTCATCTCCTTCAATTAAATCTTATTTTCAATCTATTTTTCACTGCAGCAAAAATAATAATAATTTTAATAATAAAATAGAGGAAACTTAACACAAATTATTATATTATAAATTAAATAACTCCTTTCATTTATCATTGTAATTTCACTGTTATTACATCATTAAAATCACATTACTTAACAAACTAACAAATTATTACTTCATTAACTTAGAAATTGTTTTACAATCTTGTAACTAAGACTATCTTTGGTTGCATTAGATACTTAACTTTGATACGAATCGTACTATGTTGTATATCATATGCTCTTTAGCAAAAAGCTTATAATATGAGTAATCGTAGATAAACTCTCGAAGTCCGTGCATTTGCTACCTATTCGTGTGAATTACAGTAAAACCTATATAAATTAATAATATTAAGATCATAAAATTTTATTAATTTAGAGAGATTATTAATTTATCGAGAATTAAATTAATAATGTATAGACCAAATTAAGACCTGAAAAAATATTATTTTATAGAAGTTATTAATTTACCGAGACAAGTTAACAACCCTATACATAGATAATATTATGCTTTCTCAAACAACCTAAAAACTATTTTAACAAACTTAAAAAAAATCACCAAACACCATGTCAGTAAATGATATTTTGAACTTACGAAATAAGAACAAAAATAATAATAATAATAACATAGCAGTTATCAGTATAGCTGTACAAATAAAAGAGTATAATTAGTTAAATTGTTGTGAATTTACATATAGCATGATTAACCAAAGTAGTATAAAACTCAACCACACAACATTAATAATCTCATGTTGAAATTAACATTTATTATTAATAATATAAGATTAAATATGTAAAATTTAATTCTGAACTTAATATAATGAGAGACCCAATGTCCAGGAAGTGTGAGGTAGTAGCTGTGGAAAAAGAACAATAGTCCATAACAAGTACCATATGCATAATAATCCCCAGGCTTCAAACAAACAATGTAGACAAACAAAGTTACAACACTATCGAGCTGTGTTCCCCAAAAGTCGTTCCACAGCAGCATGAACATTTCCTGATGTAGCGTGGAGCGCTCTGATATTTTCCTCCCTGTCGTAAAAACCCATATCTTGAAGCTGTGATAGCTGCGTTGTGTACAGTTCCTCGGGGGGCACTACAGAAGCAACCGAGAGAAACTTGTGATTTAGGTAGGAAAACCAGTTACATGATAACAAACCAAAGTCGATAAGAGAGTTTAACCATTGGGATTGTTTGTGCTTGGAACATTCAAACCACCAGCTCCAAGCATGTTCATCAGCATATCCAGACCCATATTGTTTTGATTTCCTGAATTTTGCAAATACCAAAAAAAACTTAGGCGAATATTACATCATCTACTCAATATTCTAAATTTTGTTCATACCCGTACCCTGATTGATCTGAGCTCCTTCCCTGAAATATAGACAACAAAAAATGTTACAAGCCATTTTTAAGGTAATACTGAAAAACAATACTTGGTTTACGTCGATGTGTCTTGCAACCTCTGCATGAGTTTTCTTCAGATGGGCCATGACATTGTATTTGATCTTATTGGGGGAAGCTGTTTGGTTAGGTGGATGTCTCAGCAGCAGAAGCATCCAAAAAAAGCAAAATACTAGGTAGTACCAAATTAGAAGTGACAAGAAGAAACGTCTGTATCAAAAAATGATGTCGGCGCCTACTAGATCGTCTCTTATAAACTTTTAGATGGGAATCTAATCCACGTGTACACAACACCGCCAAAGCATAATATACGAGGGGAAGATAACCCCCGAGTTATGAACCGCAATAGTATCGGATTTATAGCGACCCAATGAAGATTTGGCCTTCGACATAATTTTAAAGAACTCAAACACAGATACTTAAGATTAACTTCGGACAGCAAATGAAAACATGCAATCTACAACTAATTGCAAGGGGAGTGGAAAGAAGTAACTAACAACAAAGTACTGAGTGAAGACATTGGTCATAAATAGCAGAAAACATTAAAAAATAACTCACGTGTAAGGACAGTTGCATTAATTAACTTTTTATGCAGACAACTAGATCCAATTCATCAATATTTAAAATTGAAACAACATAAAACAGAAACAAATAAGTCAAAACAGTAGTTTCTCACTCACGGGGTGGATTGCTGCCGACTAAGTTGAGAGACTTGTTGCTGCAAGGCCATCATTTGCTGAGACAAAAAATAAAAGACACAATAAGAAAAAGGATTAGTTGTTCAAAACTAATATGATTTAGTTTTATATAGCATATTTGTCACCAAACAATATTGCAAAAACATTGTAATAATTTGAGAGTATTGACTGAAAATAATGCCCACCCACATTTTTTTTCAATTTTACATGGCATTATTCTCAGTACATATACATATTTACATGAGTCTTGCCTACATGTCAGTTTACATGTCAGGTTACACACCACATTCTGAGAAGCATATTACGCTAATATCTGATCTTGTTCAATTTTACCAATTATACAATGAATCGATATAGATATACTGAAAAATTTCAATACAGTTGCAAATAGTCATATCACTTCAAGAAGAACAATTCATTGTTATAACTCAAACTAAACTAATAAACAGTGTTTGATCTTAAGTGTGTCGTGTTGTTAATCCACCATAGCCCAACCAGAAATACTCCCATCTCTAGTGTTGCTAAAGACACGCCTCATCAGGCCCAAGCCAGTGCGCATGAAAACACCTCAGGCACACTAATATTGAATAGGCACTCACCTCATCATGTCAGGCGCACCCCTTAGTTCAGGCTAAAGGCACCCCTCAGGTGCCTCTTGCTATTATATTTCATTTTTTTGCTATATTTAGGGTTTGAACAATTAATGCTTTGCATGGTAGCCCGACACTCGATTACCACCCTCCAATCAGAACCGAACCTTCGACAACTCCGGCAAGTTTTATTTAGCATTTTTAATGTGGTTTTTTTGCTGTTTTCTTTCATTTCCTTTTATATATACTTGTAAACCTTTAGAGAAATTTCTTACTACTCTATTGACTAAATTAATTAGTACTTGTTTGCACATATTTGGGTGTTATAAGCTAAAACTTGATTTTAGATCAAATATTTATCACTAATAATCTTAATTCGTTGCTTAATTCCCTAATTTGGGATTTATAGCTCATAGTTTACAACTAATTATTAGTTTAAGGCTAAAGTTTATCGTTTATGCCTTATGCTTGAAGTTGATCCAGAGTCGTTTGACGTATATAATTTTTTATCCTTGAATGTGCCTCATCTTTGGCAGTTGCATCCTGATAAAAAAAAAATCTTTGGCAGTTGCATCTCGGCTCCAAGATCCCTCCGCGCCTTGGTACATGTTGTGCCTTTGATAACTATGGTTATCTCCATAGAAAGAAAAAATCTGTTTGCAGAAAAGGAGAGTAAAAATAATACCCACATAC
The DNA here is from genome assembly GCA_907163345.1 of Haberlea rhodopensis. Lineage (NCBI taxonomy): Eukaryota > Viridiplantae > Streptophyta > Magnoliopsida > Lamiales > Gesneriaceae > Haberlea > Haberlea rhodopensis. The sequence continues at coordinate 8,748,122 of CAJQUN010000021.1, read as the reverse complement.
CTGCATCATTTCAGGAGAGATCAACTCACGAACAATCTCAGGGTTTCTGCAACATTTCTCTCATATCAACCATGCTGCGAAGTTGAGGATTTAAGCCTAGGATCTGCAATCAAGATGTAGCTCAGGGAAAAGCAGCACCAAGTAAAGTTGATCAAATTTACACTATAAGTGGTAGTACTTGATTCATGTACTGAGGATCAGAAAGCAAAGTTTGCATCATCTGTGTCACGGCCGGATCTGCAATAACTGTACTGAGGGATCTGGTATGCCCATTTGCTCCAATTCAGGAACGCCAAGCCCTCTTACTACCCGGGAATAGAGGGTAGTCTCGCATCACCAGTTGGATTAGTTATTGTAGCACTATTTGATGGGGAACCGCCTAAAATATCACATTTGGAGCTCAGATAGGGGAAACATATATTGGGACCAATCTAGGAAAACTGGATTTATTGAACAGTTCCTACCCAACCAGTAGGGAAGGCTATAAGCCTCCCTTCTTCAAGTGGTGAGCATGTAAAGCAGGAAAAATATAACACGAGAACATAAAATTATCAAAAATAAAATGAAATATAAACCATCTGAGAAGACCGCAGGAGGTGCAAGGCGAACGCCACTTCAACTAGACAGAAAAATGATATGGTTTGCAGAGTAGAAGGAAATCCAAAGCGCGAAATCAGATAATCAATTGAATAGGGAAAGGAGAGAAACGAAGAACCATTTTCACCTCATTTTTCCAGATAGTAACTGGAAAATGAAGAAAAAATGGACATGAAAATCTAACTAAAACTTCAGAACAGCAAAAGAACACAGCAGTTAAATAAAACATTAAAGAGTATAAAATTGTAAAACATGTTGGTCCTTGCCTATATATAGCATTCCACCAAAGATATTAGAGTGAGAGATTTTACCAAGCAAAATAAAAATTGCAACATAACCTTCAAGATTTAATCATTTCTTATCTCACCAGAATTACCCCACGGGTTGGGGAGAGCGGATTGCTGGTTGGAATTGTGGTGCCTGTGGGTCATTTCAGGACCAGTGGCTGAAGAATAAGACCCCTCTCGGTTTTGGGAACCAATACCTTGATTCCTCAATAGAGCTGCAAATGGATTTGATGCCACATCAGCTCCAGTGCCACCACCCATCGTTGTTGCATTTAAAAAGGGTTCTTGGACATTTTCATACATGCGCCTTAGCATTATTAAATCCCTCGGGAGAAGATTCAATGTTACTCATGGCCCTGTCAGTGTTCCGCATCATTTCACGCATTAACTCCGGATTCCTTGCAGCTTCAAGTGTTTGCCTCAGGCTACTAGGATCATTAAGAATGTGTGAAAGTTCGGAGATCCGGTCCATGATCTCACGCATTTGAGGTTACTCAAATTAGCCGCGCATAACTCAGGGTTGTTCATTAGACTTTGGATCGCAGGGGTGTTCATAATCTCCGTCATCATGTTAGGGTTCTGAGTTAGAGTTGGTGTGCAACTGTTCGAACTCAGGAAGTCCAGTTTCAAATAATCCAGATGCCCCTGTGCCACCAATTGTCCCTAAACCAATCCCAGGAAACAACGAAGCACCGCCATCAGTAACCACAGCGCCCCATTATTGGGGAAGCACTGGGAATAACAGCAGAGGCGGTGCTGCAGCAGGTGCAGAACCACGAACCATATGGACAGTGTGATCTGCCTGCAAACTATTTAAGAAAAGAATGAGTCATTTATGCTATATAAGATGAAATTAGCAGCATCAAGATTATAAAAAAAAGTTACTTGCAACTGAGGGGAAAAAGACTTTGACAGTGCTTGGTTGAAACACACCCGCTCAACTCAAGATTTTTACGAAAACAAGAGGTAAATGAGGAGGGAACGGGAATAGAGATATTCATCGGCATTCGGGATGTACATTGAAAGTTGACAAGTTAAAATTACAATTGATGTTGCATAACAAACAGCAACGAAAAAGGGATGAGCAACATTGTGTTTGAAATGATTATTTGACAAGTCAGTGATATGTGGCTTGAAGTTTTTAGCAGAAATGAAGGAAGCAAAAACGACATACAATGTTTTAGCTTATGTGTTTTGTCTTTAAAAAAGAGAAAAGTGAGAATAGGCACAAAACAAGCAAAATATCTTTCATATATGGAATCTCTTTTTTCATTCAGCTGACAAAACTCTTACGTTTTTTTAATGGGGATCTTTATTGGAAGCTATTATGAATGAATATTTATGCGCTTCTTGAAAGGCCTTCAATGAACGATACACGAGATTGGCAACATCAAATGAGCCCAACCTCATGGAGAAGGTGACACACAAAATAAATTCCCATTTTCCTGCAAACGCTTTACCCAGTGTCAACTAAAAATGCCCTAATTTGACCACACCCAACATATTTCCAGTAATTGGATGCATCTCTTAGCATGAATTATGAAATCATTAAAGCATATCCTGATTCCCCTCATTCGTGTGTTGTCTTTCGTTCATTTGATGCCAAGCTTGTGTTTTAAGCAAGTTCGTAACTAATTCTAACGAAACCAGGAATGGTTATTCTTAATTTCGAATCATATTGGCACAACTTTTTAGTTGCCTGAATATGCAAACATTAAAAAAAAATTTCAAACAATCTAGCAATCAAACCCAAAGAATGAAGGCCTATCAACATAGGACCATGAACAACTATATTTATCTGAATGTACGTGATTCCCCCACCTACAAACCTCAAAAACGCTTTGTTTTGATGTAACATTAAATAAATGCAATTTTCAAAAAATAATAATCTCAATACTTCTCGGAAACCCGGTACAACTACACGATTAATAAAAAAATTAAAATTCGTGAGACTAACTATAGCAAAAAAAAACAGGGAAATTTCTTGCAAATTTGCAAGGTAGAGGGCTAGAATATCATACCATAACGACGAGGGTTTGGTCGTCCTTCAAGATCCGACCTTTGTAAATCAAACGTTGCTGTTCCGCAGGGGACATCGCAATCTGCGCCAATAAACCTTTGAACTCTCCCACCGTGGATTGGACAGCCGTCCGCACCGAAAATTTAGAGCCGTTTGAGCATCGAATGTTAATATTCACCTCCTCACCTCCAACGACGCCGTCGCCTGTCTCTCCCTCTGTACCCATTGAATTTTTCTCGACAAGCTCGATCCCTATTCAAAACCCCAAATGAGAAGGTTCACGATGTCGAATTGATTGCTTAACCTTAAAAATGAAACAAACTAATGTGATTGCAGAACAATATATCACCTAGAGAGAGAGAGAGAGAGAGAGAGAGAGAGAGAGAATGGTGGTGGAGATGTGCGTACCGAGGTGGTGAATTGTTCGGTTAAAAGAAAGATGCTTAGTTTGGTTTGGCCGGAATATTCTCAAAGCGCTTATACGTGGAGGATAAAAGCGTCTTTCACTACAGTGATTAATTTATTTTATTCACATTAAATGCAAAATAATGATTCAATTTTGTTGTGATTTTGGTCTACGGACCATTTCTAGAATTTTGTTGAGATTTAACCATTGGTTGAATACCTTACGGGAAGACTCAAGGGAGGGAAAGAATCACACATATGGGACAACCTACAAGGCAAAGAAAAGAATATGAGTCGGGCAGCGATTACTCGCATTTACCTTTTGATTTGTAAATAAGTAGTTATTGGTTTGAAAATAAGCAATTTACTCATTTATGATTTTCAAAATAGACAGTTTACCAACACGGGTTTGAAAATATTCAGTTTGTCTCCTGTGTTTGTGAATAAGTTCAAAAAAACACCTTCATGTAAGGGACATTTGTGCTATGATTTGACAACTATTGGGGTAAACTGCTTATTTTGAAAACCACAGAAGATATAACTGCATATTTTCAAGCACCGCAGCAGCAGTGTAAAATGTATTTGAAAACCACATTTTGTTCGTTGCCCAAAATCCAAAGATACACACACATTTAGTTTACTAGTTTTGTCGAGTGTTTGTGATACATATTGTAGGAATCTTAGTATTTATGTGATCTTGGATAATAGCAAGCAACAAAGTAACAATAGACTCAATGAACGTTTGTCGAGGCGGATAATTGGAATTTCTGTCCTTGAAACGATATTCCCCCGCTATGGTGTTATGGTTAGTGGCAATAGTTTCTCCAATATACAACGACTATGACTTGTGATAGGAGCACTCCAAATCACAAGTTCTCAAAACCACAAGAGTTTAAAAACACTTCAACAAGAATAAGGATGAACAATAGAATATGCAGAATTTTTGCTCTAAGGATCCGATCCACAGATCTTGTGTTGAGGTGATGAGGCCTCCTCTCCAAGAGTAACACAGACTCTCATTTGTTAGCAGGGGCATGACCAAAGTAAAGAATTTTGCTTAGCAGAGAATTCTAAGATAATATCACTATATCTTAAATCTTTTAATTTTATAACAAAAAAGATAATAATATGTATTATATTTTGCTCAACAAATATTATATAGTTTTTGCCAATGATTCTAAAATTCTGGTTACACGGTGTTAGTAGTATATATATATATAATATATATATATATATATATATATATATATATATTTATATATATCTACCCACACATGCACAATCAGTATTTTCTTGGAACTATACAACAATAATTGATAATCAAAGGAAAAATTAAAAGAGAAATTGCATGGGGTATCCCAAAACATCTTTCAGAAATTACATCATCCAAAATATTTTCTTTCCAACCAAAATACTTCTTGCAAAAAACTTCTTCAAATAATCCAATTTCGTATTCCTCTACTTATAAGTCTTTCCTAATTTCATTTAATTACACCTGTTATTTTCTTTCTCACGTTATTCTTCCAAAATTTCACCGCGTGACCATGGCTGACGAACGCCATCATGGCTTCCACCGATTCGAGGAGGAAATGGGCATGCTCTGCAAATCAGAAGGAGAAACATGAAATTTGCTTCATTTATGTTCTCTTCTTCTTTATTTGATTTTTTTTTTACTGTTTATATGTGATTGTTGGCTTCAATTAACATTAAATTTTTATTTCAATTTTGGTGCACATTATGCGTTGTTAAAAGGTCTCTTTATTTTAAAAAAACTTTTTGTAGCAAATTTCAGATGTTATTTTTTCAACTTTGATTTCCATCGAATATAACTTCCAATATGAAGATTATAAAGTGGAATTTCATATTTAATGCCATTGCCTTCTTGTTTAAGCTTGATAATTTTTGAACTTTGATGATAAGATGGTGTTACCTCCATGATATAATGTCATGAATTACCTAGTGGTGCATGTATATTACATGCATCAACTGATTACATTGTGTCCTTTTGATTGCTATTAGAGTTTGAGATTTTTTATTTGACGCTGTTAGGATGGATTCGGGGGTGGGTGACAATCTAAATGCGAGTTCAGCCAACTTGAGCTTCAATAGCTCGCGTCTTGAAATAATTGCAACCGATAGATTATATCGAGGTTTGTTTCAAAATCGAGCGGAAGGCACTCGAGATAACCCGCTCTATAACCGATCAAACATTTGAAGAGATTTTAAAGGTGTGCAAGAAAATATGTAAAAACAGCTAAGGTAAATAACTGCAAAAAAGTAAATGACAAAGTTTTGTTTCTGGAAGTTCGAAGGTTGTTTGTGTAATCTTCTACGTCTCCCCTTCCATCTCATGGAATGATCACTAGAAGACTTTGAGTAAATACAATCCGTTGTACAACACCTTAGCTAATACCATAAAGATAGCCTAAACTCCTAGCGCACACAAATCTCAAGACATGTTTTTAGAGTCACATGCAAGAACGACTCTCACCAGTTGTGGAAAATCAATAAATGTTACAATGGTATTCACTCTTCTATTTTAACTTCACAAATACAATGAATAGAGTGAATACAAAGGCACAAATGATCTTGTGTAGCAGATCTGATATAAACTTGAAAGATGTGCCAACGGTTTTGGGTGTTGCTCTTCATTTAGCAGATTTGCCTTTGAAGTTCACATTTTAATCCAAATGGGTTGCTTTGAATGCTTGGACAAGCTATCAAATCATCATCAGCAGTTTCTTGAGAGTTCCAAACTTGTATATAATAGCGCCCCAAATAATGATATATACGTTTCATATAAGAATATAGCCGTTGTGACAGTTTTGGTAAGCTTTCAAGCATTGCAACAATCATATTCTGTTTTTGGGCTGTTTTTGTAAGACTGCTGCTTTGTTCCAGTAGAGCAGGTCTATTGCAATGCTCGATTCTCTTTTTATGATTTTTTAATCGAATTAGTGTGATATGCGGGATTGAGAGATGACTTCTCAATTTAATAATCGAGTTTGAGCCAAGGATTCAAGTGCAGTTATTTCAAGTATGCTTTGGGTAAAAATATTATGGTGGGGGACTTTTCATTTATTGCATTGTTGGAAAGGGTTTAAATGCAACAATAGTACTTGATATTTACTTGGTTAGCATTTGGTGTTCAAACACCACCACACAATTCATCTTTCCTTCTCCTCCATCACCAACTCAACGCCAACTTTCCTTTCCTTTAAGCTCAAACTTTGGTAACTTGTTTCTTCAAAGAAAATCTTGGTGGTAAGTTACTTTTGTGTTTAGATGGTATTTGTTTGAGTTGGTGAAGTGTGTGTAAGTTTACTTTAGTTGCCTTTAAAGAAACTTTGTAATGTTAGAGTTCCTGGGGTTTGTTCATCAAGTAGCTTTTGATGTGTTTTCATCCTATTTTGGAGTTAGTTGAGTTGATTGTGTCTACTTTGAACTTGTGTATGTGGGGGGGGATTTTGAATTGAAGTGTGTTGGGTTAATGAAGGTTGATGGTATGAAAATGGTGATTGTTCTCGTGTTTCGGGGATTCGCGATCGATCGCAAAGAATTGCACCGATCGATCGCGAGGAAAATTCCTTAAGCGGCGATCGATCGCTGAATTTCAGCGATCGATCACAAAAGTGTTCTGCCCGAAAATTTTAATGGGGATCGATCGGTGGTTTATCGCGATCGACCGCTTATATAATCTGTCTGAAAAATTTAAGGTGGCGATCGATCGCCGAGGATAGAATTTTGAAAAAATTAATGGTGATTTCAGAATTTGA